>VDFB02324006.1:114810-127759 GCA_007258455.2 Sequoia sempervirens | reverse complement strand
TTTCATGGGTTTATTGGAGATGGGTTTTGCACCCCTCTTGCCTATTCTAAATGAGATCTACCTGTACAACACGACTACCTTATGCTGGTCACGTGGACATTAGTAAATATTTTTAAGGATTTTGTTGAACATCAGGATAAATTTAACAGTGAAAATATGTAGATAATTTTATGCATGATAGCAATAAATCATAAATGAAAATAGATTACAATATAAATGCAAACCATAATTCAAAATTTACGTGGAGAAACTCTTGCAGGAAAAACCCCTACACCCAAAAAGATCCAAGACTTTATTAATGCTTCAAATGAACTACATCAATACAACTTCTCTCTCTGAATCACTCCAACACTTCATGGCTTCAACAACTTGTAAATTAACTTGTTCTTTCTTCAACTCAAGCACTAATCACAAATCTAGGCATGGGAGAAACCACAAATCACAAATGGTTTCTAAAACCATTTAGGCATAAATCACAAAAATAAGAAACTCCCTCTTCTAGTTGTGATTTTATCCACCTTTTAATAATGTGTTCATGCAAACTAAAAAATCTTCCTTATCTTCTCCAAGCTCACATTTAACTTCCCTTTTTTCACGCACTTTCTAATTTGACAACTAAAAAACACTCTACAAATTTTCATAATTGCATTTAACAACTTTCATGACAACTAAAAGATATTTACAAATTGTCAATTAATAATTAAATACAAAACAAGGTTGAGACATTTACTCAACAGATTCAGTGGTGATCATTAATTGTAGAACACAACTGTTATAATTTATTTCTTTCACTTTTTCTTACTTCGGGTTATAAGTTATTAGAAACAAGACAACGAAATCCATATAAGCTATTTGCCATCACCTTCTATTTGCCATCACCTTCTACAATCTACCTCTCTATGAAAAATATGAATATATAGACACAATCTACATTTAGCAAGACCTTAAGTAGTTTTCTAGTAAATCAATGAAAATACAAAGAAGAAGCAAAGATTGGGTACATGCCTTTTGTTCTTCCAGGACTTGATTTTCTGGAACTACCGCCATTGCCATTATTGCATCCCTTTGTTTTCTGTAGCTTTTTTGGCCTTGAATAATTACAATTCAAGAGAAATGTGTAGCCTCCAAACTATCTGGTAGAACCCAGCGATGGGAAGCGTACAAAGAGCTGAAATTGAGCTGTATTTGCAAACTCTTATTATCTTACAGCCACAGCTAAAAGACCCAATTACTCTGAATTCCGTGTACAAGAGAATGGAGAGAGAACGTCGTCTGAGATAAGGGCTAACAGCTTAGAATTTTGATATTTGAAAATCAGCCCTCCAAAGGTCACATTCTCAAGTCATCTGTCCAGCTGGTACATTGTTGGTCGTTCGTATACTCTATGATTACTAGGAGGTTGCCCTTGTGCAATCGAAGCATTCTTGCAGAGAAAACTGTGTGTTCTACTTAGGAGAATCAAATACGAACTCGAATGAATAGGTAATTAACATTGTGTTTTGCTCACATTACCCGCCGATGTTTCCTCATTGATTTTTTTATTTTTATTGTTTAAGTGGAAAAGTTTGACGAAAAACAGATGTCTATAAACTGAATGTTCCCTGCGATATCCCAAAAAATGAGCCCACCAGCTATTGAGTCTCGTTAAGTGCAAGGTCCCAACATCATAAGGGATGAGGTAGGGATCAACCTAAGGCTCGCGCTCTCATATTGGATAGCTAAACAAATCTATAGGTTTAATATAAAACCCTCCAATAACAAAAAAGAAATGTGATATTAGAAGATTGCATATAAGAAACAAATATTTAAACAAATACTAAAAAAAAAAATCAAATACCTTTTATTATAATCATTGCTTATATAATTGTAAACAAAATTACAATTATTTAAATTGATTATCAATAAACATATAAAAAACTAATTAGTGGAGTTGGGTAAATATTGGAATATTAAATGCAAGTGATAGGTGTACTTATATATTTGGGAATTACAATAAACAATTAAATATGGTGTTAGAACTTAGTTGTCATGTATAAAAAAATAGGTGTCTTTGAAGTCTTTATTGTTTTAAACTCTACATAAACGTGGAACTTTTTACACAATGATTATGAGGCTAATTGTTCAATCCCACACTCTAGTGAAATATGTGATTCTATTATTTGGTTCACTCCAATCTTTGCTATTTGTTATGGCATAAGAATTGCCAACAATTAAGAATACCATAGGGAAATTGTTGAATTGTGAGAGTCAAGTCTCTTTAGTCAACCCCCCTTGACTAGCTTTATGGCCTTATGCAAATGTCCAATAGACAAAAATCAAGTATACAAGTGTCCTAAATGATGCAATATAGATTAAATTTTTGTTGGTGCTCCAATTAAAGTATTCCTAGAATTACTCTTCTTTTCAATTTATAAGATCTGCCAAATGATTTTCAAATATCAACTAATGCTCAAGTGAATGTCTTTAAATACCAAAACATAATGAATTGTTGCACAAATATACTAAGTTGACTTCCAATGCTATAAGGAGAGGGCAAGAGTTTGTCATTTGAATTTTGGGTCAAATCCATTTCATGCAATATGGGTCCCAAGCATCATGGAAATGCCCAAGATGAAGAAATTGAGGTCTTGGGACCAAGACTAGATATGTGGAAGTATGAGCTAATTAATAAGATGAATGTGTGGAAACATGGGTGGATAGGAAAGGATACAATCAAATGTGTGTAGGTGAGTAAATAATAATGGATAGGGATTAGGAAAGGAGACAAGTGTGTCACATGTCACTATATAATCACATTCATACATTCTTTCAAAATGGGCTCAAAACTAGATAAAAATTATACACATCTTTGTATAAAAATTACAATAAAAGGCACATCTTTGTATAAAATTATGCACTCTTTTATGTAAATTAACCTAAGACCATTAATTAAATCACAATGATAAGTGAGTATGTCTTGTGATAATGAGTTGGCATTGATAATTAAATATTGAAATTAAATGTATGAAACCAAATATATCAATTGGTACTTAGCTCTAATTTTGTTGTACAAAATATTTATCAAAAATGCATTTACCAAGGTTGTAGAATTTTTTGCTCTATTCATTGATCTATAAAATTGATTGTACTCTATTTGGGTTCAAATCTACATGTGCAAACCTCATGTCTATGTGTTTTGACTCAAACCTACACACAAAATTGAATTGATTCTTGTGGATTTAATATGGAAAAATGTGGAATCTTAAGATTCACTCACCTCATTTTCTTATGCTTACTAGTTGTGAGGACAGGTAATTTACACAAACACCTTTGGGGAATTTGTCAAATTGCAAGGGTCATATTTGTACGAAAATATGCTTGCAAACCCCTTACTAATTAAACTAAGAAAATTTTAACTAGTAAACATGTAGTTATTTTCACATTGATCTTATGAGAAGAACATTGTAGAAACTAATCTACATGAATTTTATTAGCATTCTAGCATATAAATAACATTTATAAAGGAAATAATGTGAGAAGAAGAGTAGAAAAAAACAAAAGAATAAGGGTGACACAAATACACCATGAGGAAAACCTTCCAAGAAAAACTTTACCTCCAAAGTAGTGAAACCAATGTATTCCCAACAACAACAAAGATATAATATTGTATCAAGATTCATACCTTCCATGGAGATCAATACTATTTGAATTCCATAGGAAAGCCAACAACATAATCCTAACAAAGAATAATGCATAATATCACCATGTCAAGCCCTTAATATATAGACTCAAGGAGTAAAAAAAAACCACCATAAGATATTCCATGAGCCCAAATGAGGTCCCAAAATACCATGGTAAGAAATCTCAAAACCCACTACAAGAGAGTGACCTCCAAAATAGATTGTAACTCTTCTCACAAGCATCTTGACCTTCAATATGCAAGTTGACATATGCAAATCTCAAACACTCCCCCATGAAACAATAATTACATGTTACACCCATTAAGATGTTCTTCAAGACTAATATGTAACCCCTATTCAATGCCTCAATACAAATATATATTTTCAAGTCCTCGAAGAATAATAAATAGTTGCATATGTCCCCACCCTCACATTTTCCTACTTCTCTCAATCCACGATTCTTGGAGATACATATATTATTTACTCATATATGAACATTTAAGTTACACTAGACCTTCACATTATAAAAGTATAAGGGGCTCTAAAAATATGGACTAATCACTAGGAAATTTTTTTATATCCTCTACTAAATCTTTTGTGCTTACAAGTTCAACAAATAAACCTATAACATCTATCAAGTGACCACCATCTCAACCACAACACTCTCATTCTCCATCATGGCCAATCATGAAAGATAATAAACCCAAGCCAAGAACTCATTATAAATGTCGCATAGAAACCATTGTATCACATGTCTCAACCCAAACAAATACACCAAAGTCAAAACTATAACACCATTATAACTAGAAGCTCACAAGGAAAAAATATCACAATACTCATTTAGTAGATTTACCTTCATATAATAGCCAATCCTCCCACTATAATTAGGAAAGAATGTAACAACAAGAACTCCCTATGGCTCCATGATTTTCATCTCCATCAAATAAGATCATCTATCTCCAACTAATAGATATGCTTAAGAGCATCCACATCATGTAATAACTCTAATAATAATCAATAGTCCATCATGGCACAATAACACCCATCCTCTAAATGAAGGATCATTCATCTAAATCAATAGATCATAACCATCAACTCAACCAAATACTCCATGATCTCTTAATGATGATATAGGCTAGACCCACAATAGTGTGTCCCACTTGTGGGACATTAAAAAATTGTGTGGTTTAAGAGAAAGAAATAGACAAACACCTTCGTTGGAAGGCGTTTCTTTGAACGAAGGTACATACATTCAAAGGTGTTTGCATTAATACCTTTGAATGAAGGTATACCTTTGTTTTAAGGTCATATATATTTTCAATATTTTAATGGTTCAACAAATATTAACAAGTTTAGAACATTTTGATATTGAATCAACATTTCACATTGACTTAAGGTTGTCCAAAGCTTTGTTATCAATCTATTTTAGAACTTTCCATGATGTTTAAATGTTGTTACAAAATAGCTACATTTATTGATAGGATTAGATTTATCTATAATTCCATCTAAATGTTGTCCATTCACTTCTAAAATTTTAGAGAATTGTTTGGCCACAATCTTTATTTTTTATAAAAATCAAGTAGTTGGCAGTTGTTCCAATATTAAGGATACATAATAAACATGGCTTAAAGTCGGTCATCTCAAGGGTGTAACCCTCTAATCTCTAATCCAAGAGATCTGAAATAGTACCCTTTAAATTATTATTTATAGACTTAACAATATCGCCAAAAGGTTCCCTTGTACAACCAATACTTATTTAAATAGTGTACCTACCCCTAAAAATTAGTGCACTTGTATCTCATATTCCTACAATAAGACACATAATTCTTCACTTGTAGTAAATTTAAAATATATATCATTAAGTTCCAACCACCAAACTTTGGACTTATGAATGCCTACTCTAGTAGAAATAGATTATCAAGGGTCATGCATATCATTTTACATAGCTTTGTATATTCTAAAATATGCATTGTTATTTATTGGGATTTTTATAGGAATATTTATTTCCTCTAATATATAAAGAATATCAAATAGAGTTAAATGTGTCTCTATGTCACTTAACCTAAGTAAAAGGTTAGAAGCTTTTGCCTACTATGAGGATTTTTTTATACAATTCTTGAAACAAGGATTAATATTCTACAAAAAAAAAATTGTACTAGTTCATGGATAGAGATCCATATGGTTTCAAAATCCTTAAGAAGATTGTCTCATGTGGCTATACACTCGACATATTTTTAAAATTTTGAAACCCATTTGAGACTTTAAAAAAATATGAAAGGAGCTCATAAACTAAATCCTCAACTTTTGATACCATAGAAAACCTCCTCACATTTTTAAACACTAAATTCATTATGTGGGCCATGTAGTAAATGATAACTATTAATTTTGATAAACTAAATCCTCAACTTTTGATAGTATAGAAAACCTTCTCACATTTTTAAACACTAAATTCATTATGTGGGCCATGTAGTAAATGAAAATTATTAATTTTGAAGAAGAAGTCTGTATCTTTACATAAAGACTATTACTATGACCTTGCATTAATAAAGTTCCATCTACCCCTACACTCCAACTTATTTTTATAATTGTGTAGTCATCCATACCTCCACTTTCCTTAAAAAAAAATAAAAAAATTCAAATGGATTTTGAGATATTGCAATCTCCTTGATTTTATAAAGAGGGGGTAGATGAGTTTGGAAGACATTATTTTTTATAATATACATATGCATATGTAGGGGTATGTGTAGGATCATCATGGAAAAAACAAGCCCTTAAGTGGCAATGAAAATTCAGAAAAATCAGAGTTAGGCAACTTGACGTAAAAATTTGAATAAGTTATCTATATTATTTCAAAAATATGTAAGAATAGAATCTGTGGCAAATTGAATGTAGTTTCTAAACTACTAGATTTATTTTTCTAAAAAAAAAAATCTATTTGGTGAAAAATTAAAATTTCAATCACGTTAGTACTTAAATTTGGGGAAAAATAATAAAGTAGGTGTGCAATGGACCACCATAACCATAATAAAATCATAATATTTTTTTATAATATTTTAGATATAAGTAGAGGGACTCATGTCGGATGTGATGCATATTTTTTTGTATTTTTTTTTCCAAGTAAGTAATTAATTATGAATTTTTAATTACAACTTTTAAAAATATAAAAGCTTGTATGTCTGACCACCTTAACTTGGTCAAAACTTCATGAAATTCATTTCTTTTTAATCCTATAGTATCTTGGCATAGAATGTGACGCATATGTTTTGGATTCAAAAATGTGATACCATTTGAAAGTTATAGATGTTTTCAATCTGGGACTTTAGTCATAATTCTAATAGAAAATGAATAATAATTATTTATTAAATTCAAACTAAAGTATAATTTATATTGGTGGAAAGTTGAGAAGCTCCTTTACAAACCCTTTTCGTTTCATCAATTTTGGGTAAAAAAAAGTCGTCAACTATATGTGCAAAGTCTGGAAAAGCAAGGTAAGTTGTTAAACACATTTTTTGTGTTGACTTCTTAGGATTGGCAGGTCCAAACCAAAATCCAAAGCAAGCCTGAGGCTAATCCCTAGGCATTAAATTTTGTGTCATAAATATCGGATATCCGATTTGAATCCAATATTGATATGTTCTATATAGAGTTGCAAAAATGTTATACAATTTATAATATATGATTTAAAAAATGCAATAAAGTTTATAATTTAATATATAATATACAATATAGTTTATAATGTAATATATAATATACAATTTATGATAATCTCTTACTGAATTATGTATTTAATATATAATATATTATATTATTATGTACTAACACTTGCACCAGAAGGGGTGCAAGGGGTACGCTGATAGATAATTATATGTAAGTAAACATGTCAAGAATTTTAGTTTGTAGTGTCTATATAAGTTTGTAATAGGAGTTTAAAACACATGTAAAAGATATTTCATTTACATATTGTTTGGAAGGCATAAAAGTGTGTTGTATTACAAATTTGCTTATAGTGTCTGTATGAAAAGAGGCGACACAAAGAGTTTGAGTTGTACATCTATTTGTTTATACACATGGAAGGAAAAAATTAGTAGACATACATCATAATTACATTGCTTTTTAAAAAAAAATACACTATCTAGTAAAAAATGTAGGTAGTTATTAGAAGAAAGAAATGTAGGTGAAGAAATATATTTGCTATATCTCTTATCATTCTTAATTTGAGGAATTTTCTAGATATTTAGATCCAAGTATGAAAGTATATTTAAATATATTTCCTTAAATGTCTAGTTTGGTAAGCTTGTCAGTTTGCTTGAACTAAGTATTGTCCACCTATTATTCTCTTGAATTAATGTTAAAGTCATACGTAACTTTGTATATACAACTCATATATCCTAAGGTCTGGGAGCTATCTAGTTGATGAAAAAATATTGTCAATTTGAAATGTGACATCCAAAAAAGAAAGCTGCCAAATATTCAACTTTGAGATCAAAGTTTTACATATAAAAATAAATTATGTGGATAACAAGTATCAAACTATAACAAGATATAAGATATACATTGAATATAAGAGTAGATTTAGATAGATTTCATATTGTTCAGATTACAAGTTAGCCAGTTGACAATATCTTATATCACCTCTTAAACAAATAAAATAATATACAACTCCATCCTAATAAAATATCCTTATATCTACAACTCTTATACCTGCAACTCTTATACCTCAAAATCCACATAATATATTCATATTATATTGTACAACTATCTCTCCAATGGTCAACTGGAGCAAGTCCACGAATAAGCTATGTTGTAGATTTAACCTTCAAAATTAAGTCTCAAGAATTTGGAAAAAAATGAATTTATCCTATAAGAGTAGGTCAACCAAACCAACTGTCCAAGGGGCTTTTGGATTCTTCAAGGCAACCTATGTCCCCAATAATTTCCTCATAGACTCAACTTCCATACATATGCGTGTCTGGCTCTTGCTCACCTTTGTTTTAATGTTACTGAGGTAAAAGTTAATGTTTGCATACTTTTTCTTTTGTCCAGACTTGTGGTACAAACAGTCTTGGTTGTCTCCATTTTTTGGTATAAACAATCGCAGTGTAACTGTAAAAGAATACAACTCATGGGCACATTCTGTTTGAGCATCATAAAAGACCAATTGTAGGCATGCCATTCTAGTTGTGGACATGGAAATAGCAATCGTGGGAGTCTGAAAAGGCTTAATAAACTAGGAGATTTTTTCACACAAAGAAGAATTCATATTATCGAAATTGGCAACATATGCATAAACTAACAGATATCAATATGGAAAAGTTTGAAGCCTCAGATCTATAAAATATTAACAAATGCCATAAGAAAGTAAAGTCTATTCTATTACAGGTTTGAAACTTAAGCTTTAGATGTGAGAAAAAAATTAGTTACTAATTATACTTGCACTTTATCTTAGCCTAATTTTAACTGTTCTCATTTAAATTCTTATTTGCTTTCAATATAGATATATTATGAGAGCCAAGGGAAAATTTATAGTTACTAATTCCAACATGTATGGTTTTCAAACACACAAGAAGTGTATTCCAACGTTTAGGGTAAGTTACTAATTCCATGTTATGTGATTAGATTGAATCAACAGGTCTGAGATTTGTTGGCAATGGGGTTGGGAAAAGATCATTGAATAGATGAAGGTTTGTTCTTCTAGGTCTCTGGAATTTTAAATAATTTGAAGATTGCGTTGATTTTGAAGGGAAAAATTTATTGCAGGTCTAGATTTCATTACAATTTGATACACATTATCCACTATAAAAGGATATACATTGTGTTGGAAAGAGATGACGAAATTCAATGCAAGCACCAATCTCCTGTTTTTCGACAATTTGTATTACATAAATTTTGTTCTCATACTTACAGCATAAAAGTCAATTTAAATCAATTTCATCAGAGCTTAAAAATAGAATGCTTTGGAATGGAAATAAGGCCTCAAATTATTTAAAAAAGCGAGAGATGACTGGTGGTCTACTACCTATGTTTATAGTAATTGTAAGTCGTTATACAACAAAGGAAAAATGTTAGAACAAAGAATTAATTTGAAGTATCCCTGCTGAGTACAAAGCATTCACAAGGGGCACTCAACTACCCACCTTCAGGGGTCATGATTTCTCCCTTCAACCTGCTGTAACACCCTTAATTTCTTTCAAATTTCTATTTAATTGTCATCAAGGGGTGCCAAATTTTCATATATTTGATTTCCTCAAATCTTTATTTTCAATAAGATTAACTTTGAAGCGAACATCCACTTTTTCTACCAATATCATATTGAAGAGATCTGGGCATTTTTCTATGATCAAGACTGCAATTAAGTGACTTATTGTATAATATATAGCCCCTAAAAGAACAAAATTAATTGTTGGATACAAAATACATCACAAATGTATTGGAAATTATAGGGTAGAAGAACTACCCACTGAAGATTTTTTGTGATTTTTTATGATAGGTGACTATTCGGCCTACCTGTGCTCCCACACAACTTCCACGACAATGGGGGAACCTTTAGCTTCCACATAAACCCTAATAGAAAGATTCCAAGCACGCAATTAAAGAGATAAGTTATTAGGCTTTGATAGTATATTGTACCTCGAATTCCACATATATTTTATTCTATGTAAGCATAAAACACAAGAAGCCTTGTTAGCCTTGTTTGTAGGACATGTTTTGTGTATAATTTAAATTGGTCCTCCTTACCAAGTGCGAAAAACTACACTTAGTCTAAGTTAAAAAAATCACAAAATTCAAACCCATGCATGTCTTCCACATTTGGAACTACAAGTCTTCCACATTTCATCTACTATGTGCAGATTGTAGTAGCTGTAGGGGAATTTTTATGCTTTGACACAGTTTCGTAATATCTTTCGTACAAACTCTTGCACATTTTTTGTCATTGGTGTTGTTGACCATATCCTCATATTCATATGGAGGAAAGATTGGCATTACATTAACTTCAAAAATAATGTAGTTCTTAATTAAAAAATAAATAATGAAGTCACCATGAACAAATTTTCAGTTGAAGCGGAGAGTATGAGAGTGGAATTTCATAGATGTAGAACATGAGACTAAGATTCTTGGTATGTTTGGGAAATTGTCAAAAGATCCAAGATTTTATGAGTAACAGAGGAATAATTTCTTTAATACAATGTATAAACACATCCATGCCTCAGTGAGCATGGGAGGAGCAAGTGCTACATGCATATTTTGGCAGTTAATGGCATCAGTCATAAGTCAATATGGGGATGGGTATGAAATTGTTTTATCTAAGAATTCATCTACAACAGTTGTCATTGTCGCTCACTTTTATTATTTTATAAGATGACAATGGTAAGTCACGAGTTCACCAAAATATATAATACTGAGAAGGTAAAGAGGGTATATGCCCACAAGAAGGTAAATATCGCACAAAAACTTAAGCTGAGTTTGAGATTGGAGTTGGATGTATACATATGCTTTAATCATTTTGTGCTAGGTAGTCTATTATTGAAGATTTTTCCTTAAAGAAAAGCTAGTCTTCAAGACCTTGGACCATCTCATGAGATGGCAGTAGTCGTAAGATACTGTCACTCAAACCATGATACAGAGTCATACTTTCTGGAATATTTCCTAACACTTTACAATTATCAATGACTGATATATTTTGCTTTTAATTGGTGAATCTTGATATTTTTATATCTAATTTTCCCTTGTTATAAATAGATTGAAGCAACAATCATAAGGAGAGTGGTCTTGGTTTGTCTCATTTAGAAAAAATCTACTTTGCTTGGATTTCATAACATTTTTCCTACAAACTCTATTCATTTTTTCTCACTAGTATCATTACAATAGAACACAATTTGTGCACAATTTTGAGGCAAGTCACTTGCCATGGTTTCAGTCAGGTTTTTATGTGCTCTACTGATCAATTTATGTTGTGTTTTATTTCATTCAAAAACTATTATATTGTTATCTATTGAATGCAGGCATTAGGTTATGTCGTTTTATCCATGACTGTTTCATATATGATTATAGGCCAGCTACAAATAGCATGTGAAGCCTACCAGATTAACAATATCAGACAACATTTACCCACAAATTCAGTATACTATAATTTCATTATAACATCTAAGAGCACAAGTTAATTGCATTATTGAAAGAAAAGTCTACATCTCTTCTGGAGGTGCTTGTTGAGGAATTCAAGGATGAGCTTATTACTCTCCTTAGGAAACTTCTCCTGAACAAAATGGATTCCATATGTAAAAAATATGATGTCTAGATTGGACACATCAGCCTTGTACTGGTCACTATTGATATGTGCTTCTATTCCTAAAAACTTGAGAAAATAATTGTTGGTGCCTATGATAAGTAGGGTGGGAGCTTTTATAAGAACGTTGGTCAGATCAGAAAAAAAAACTCCCAATCCTGTAAATTAACATCCAAAATCAAAACAAAAGTCATCAAGATTAACTCTCTATGTTAAATTGAACATGTGGGTAACTCAAGCAAATTGAACATGGGCTTTGTAGGCTTGCTTTGGCAAACAATAGTATGGAACTAGTAGAGTAGAGAAAATTGAAACCCATACTTCTAATACAGACTTACATAAATATTGAGGTCATCTTTAGTGAACCATTGTGGCAGAGGAGTGGCAGGGTCATACAGATCCATAATCTCTTTACCCCCTTCTGCAATAGGCACCTCACTTTGAGAGAAAAGTGTATAGATGTTCTTCTGCAATAGGAAAATCACCCTCATAAACTTGGCTGTAGATCCACTAACGAACCTGCAATGATTGAAACAACAACTAATATAAATTTTCCTCTCAGGAATCATGAAGGTGAAGCGGTGCCATAAACCTGCAATGAAACCCTAGCGCCATGCCCTGTTTGATGCAAAAGGAAACAATGATAAGATGAATAGAATAATATTAGGGTAAAGGCTTCCAAGGCCATTTATGAAAATTGGAGGCGGTGATCCAGGACGATTGAAGGGAATATAAATTTAAGTATAAATACCACCGACTACAGATTAAGGGAGGCATTTACGAGACCGCTGCGAGATTTTATCTGCTATGATTTTATAGATACAAGATTCAATTTGAGTTAATAAAAATCATGAGATTGGTGAGTTAATAAAATGGGTGAAAAGAGCGGTAATCCGGTGGAAGAAATTTGTTTACCGAGTTGTATCCAACGTGAGACAAGTTTCAGGCTGAAACCTCACACTATATATAGCCTATCGGCTAATAATATTTAAATATTATTTCAATATTT
>VDFB02324006.1:85250-114790 GCA_007258455.2 Sequoia sempervirens | reverse complement strand
CCTTAACCCTTAAACCCTCTACCATATACCCTAAACCCTAAACCCTTAACCCTTAATCCCTCTACCATCTACCATTAACCCGTATGTCTATGTGTACACAAATCGGATATTCGATTTGTAGAACTAAAATCATACTGTTACAAAACATTTTCAATTTTTTTCAAATGTATCAGATATCAGATTATAACGGATATCAAATTTGTGGGCCATAGAAAAGCCCCATGTGGGTTGTTTTGTGCATTCCAACAGACCCTACATTCTGTTTGCAAGCGACATACACACGGTTTCAGATAGGAAGAGACAAAGATAAACTTTTTGGAGCATCTTCTACTCAAATCTATCATAAGCAATGATTTTTTAGCATCTTTTATGAGGTATAATGGGGAGCAGCAGTCGTCGGAAGCAAAAACGTAAGAGAAAGCTTACAAAAGAAAAAATTGAAGCATATAGACAAAGAGATAGAGAAGGTCATAGGAAGAGAAGACAAGGTATGTTAAATATTGGTGAACCCTATGCCCTAATTTCAAGAGTGAAAGAGAATTGAAGATGTTGAACATGATATTCAAATTGGGAATGAAAATATTAAAATTGATAATGAAAATGTTCAAGGTGAAAATGTTGGATTTGAAGATGTTGAACATGATATTGAAATTGAGATAGAAATTATTCAATTGATATTGAAAATGTTCAAGGTGAAAGTGGAAATGGAATTTTGAACATAATATTGGAAGCAAGTGTAAATTATGTTTCACCAGATTACATGAGAAATGAAGAACCTTGTGTGGAAGAAAGACATATTCCAAATTCAAGACCTTCAAGAACCCCTAAATGGTTACTTGAATTTGATGAGAATAATATAAAAAATTTTGAAGGAAAGAGGTCAACACGAACTGTTCGGTTGTGGGCTAGAAGACTTTTCAACCAATATTTTAGCAATAAGACATTGACTGAGCAATGCCAAATTTTTGTACAATTGCTAAAGATGCAAAAGATGAGACCTTTGCTAGCCAGATTGAAGATTCGTGTGAACAAGAAGACCGAAAAAAATTCTATTATTGTGAAAAATATTTTTAATGCTCTCCAGTCTATTGGAAAAAATAACAAGGAAAAGGATAAGAGAGTTGCTCGGAGAGTCATTACAACCGCCCTAGTAAGCCTTCAATTGAAAAAGGCTCGCTTTATGAGATAAAATTGTATTGATTTTGACATAAATCATAAAACTTTGGATAGAGCACTCGCAAGAAGAGAAAGAATAGATGATCCTCTTCAAAATGATACATGGGCTTTTTTCCGGGAGGCTTCCACATGTTGATAAGAAGCTAATCAATAATGTAAAGCAGGTAATTCAACAATTTTGGCATGATAACTCTAGAGTATCACCCAATGCAAAGGATGTTTTAAAGTTAAGAATTGGCAATCGAGACTGTACACCACATCCTAAAAATTTCTTGGAATCAAGCCAAACAATGTTGTTCAAAAAATTTATTGAAACACATCCAAATATGGAAATCTCGCAAAGGACTTTTGAGGGTTTGAAGCCATTTTATTTTAGCCTCTTAAGATTCATAATACTTGTTGTTGCAAATACCATGTGGAGTTTTCAATGTACCATGAGCTATTATGCTATATCCGTTCTACTTTGCATACTAATGAAATGTTGCAAGAGTGTGGTGTAATGCATCTTCCTAAATCATCAAGGGACTTGCTAGATCTATTTTTATGTTCTAGAGATGATGGTTACTTTTTCTATAGAAATGATTGTTTAAATGCAAAGTGCTCACAATGTGGTGGCTTCTCAAAGTTTGTTCAATGTTTTCATGAGAGTCTTGAACATGAATTTGGAAAGAAGCTTGTTAAGAAAAAGAGATATGAGATAGTCAAATATACTTTGCAAAGTGGAGGTGAAGGTTCTAGATGTGAGTTGGTTACAAAAGAATGCAGTGTTGCTGATTTTATTTCAGATTTTAAGGAAAATCTTTTCTACAAGTATGCAAGGCATAGTCATAGGTCTCAGTGGTTGGATCAACAATTTAGGATGTGTAAGGACTCTTTTTCGATTGGCACTATTATATCAGTGGTTGATTTTGCATAAAACTACACATTGCACCCACAAAATGAGGTACAATCTCAGTATTACAATTCCATTCAGATTGCTATTTTTGTCCACATAACGTTTAGACATGCACCTGATAGTATAGAGGAGGATCGAAAGATAATCAGAGAGTATCATTTTTATATGAGTGATGATAGATCTCACTCGTCTGAGTATGTCCAGCATTGTTTTGATAATTTTTTTGAGTTCTTGCAAGAGCATGATATAGCACTGGGATGACATCTAATTTGGTCAGATAATTGCATAGGTCAATTCAAGAATGCTCATATTTTTTATTGGTTGAGTAGAATGCATGTAGAGAGGGGTCTACCTCATATTTGGACTTTTTTTGAAGCTAGACATGGGAAAGGGGAGCATGATGGAGCAGGTGCATGCATAAAGAGAGCTCTAGTTAAGGAGAAATTGAAGATTTCAGGAGCAAAATTCAGCGATGCATGTTCTATTGTTGATTGGTGTAGTTCAACATTGTCATAGGGGGGGACACTTAATTCAACAGTGCACAGATTCTTTTGGTTTGTTGAGGAGGGTACAGTGGGAGGCAGATTGGATTGTCATACAATCAAAGCTTCTTCAAAGATGCATTCATTTCGAAGCTCAGATGTAGGCACATGGACCATTTGGACACGAGAGTTGGCTTGTTTTTGTCAGATTTGTATTCAGTACGGGTGGGATCAATGCAAGTCAAGTGAGTGGGTGGATACATGGGTACCATAGTATCTAACTCCTTTATCTCAAACAATATCCATGAAAAATGACACAATGGAAAGTTCAATTGATTACGACCTGCTTTCAGATCTACTACAGCCAGGACATGTTTTTGCAGTTGTTGCACCATAGGGGAATGAAGAGAGATCAGACTATTGGTTGGCTCGATGTGCGGGTAAAGCATAAGCTAACACAACCGATGGAAGATGATGATGGTTTCATGTATCTTATAGGTTCAGTTGTGGTTGCAGGAACTTGGTTGCAAACATACATGATTAGAAAGAATGGCATACCTGCATTTGAAGACTACGAGAAACATAGAATCATTCTCATGTATTCGCACCTTGTTATAGAAAAAAATGTTAAGTTGTTGAAGCATCATGCCAGACCAAAGACAAAGCAACTATGGACACTTAGTAATGTTGATCATGAAGCAATATTGGATACTCTTAAGCAAAGAGATGACCCTTTAGGCACACTTGAATAACATTTTCAAGAATGGAAGGTACAATGCTTATGTTCATTATGATTAAGTTCATTAGTGTTCTTTATTTAATATTGATATTTTATATACTATTGCAATGTAGGTGTCTCTAATAGTGATATTTGTATGCACTTTTATGATATTTTTGGCGGATTGATCATGGACAACAATAGCCACTGATCCTTTGTGAGAGGCATGCATATTAGAACAATATAGTTGGTTATCTAAGCGTCTTTTATAGTTTGCATCACCAACTCATCATCATTCAGTTGTTTAGATTAATATAGATTTGTTAGTCTAAGCATCTTTTCTATTGTGACAATATAGATTTCTCATTTTCCCACTTTTATATTCTCGCACGATTGATCATGGACCTATTGGAACAATAGCCAGCTCTGATCCTTTCAAAGAGGTATGCGATAGATTACAACAATATAGATTGGTTATTTTAAGCGTCTTTTATAGTTTGCATTACCATCTCATCATATTTTGTGTCATTTAGAATAATATAGATTGGTTATTCTAAGCATCTTTTATAATTTGCATCACCAATTCATCATCATTCAAGTTGTTTAGATTAATATAGATTTGTTAGTCTAAGAATCTTTTCTATTGTGACAATATAAATTTCTCATTTTGCCACTTTTACGATATTCCTAGCACGATTGATGATGGACCTGCTACAACAATAGCCAACTCTGATCCTTTCAGAGAGGTATGTGACAGATTACAACAATATAGATTGGTTTTTTTAAGCATCTTTTATAGTTTGTATTACCATCTCATCATATTTTGTGTCATTTAGAATAATATAGATTGGTTATTCTAAGCATCTTTTATAGTTTGTATCACCAATTCATCATCATTCAAGTTGTTTAGATTAATATAGATTTGTTAGTCTAAGCATCTTTTCTATTGTGACAATATAGATTTCTCATTTTCCCACTTTTGCAATATTCCTAGCACGATTGATCATGGACCTGCTACAACAATAGTCAGCTCTGATCCTTTCGGAGAGGTATGTGATGGATTACAACAATATAGATTGGTTATTCTAAGCATCTTTTATAGTTTGCATTACCATCTCATCATATTTTGTGTCATTTAGAATAATATAGATTGGTTATTCTAAGCTCCTTTGATGGTTTTTACAGGTGTTTGTCAGTCCAGAACATGAACATACTACTATTGTGGAAGATTGTGCCCTGAATGCCTCCAATAGGAAAATTTTGTAAAATTTGAATTCTCAAATTGGAAACAATGTAAAAAGGTCATAATTGTGTATGGGAATAATCTATACCCAGTGATGTTTTTTGAAATATGGGTCAAATGTTTGGCATTGTATAAAGGGTATGTTTAAAATGTAAAGGGGTCTGTATTTTGGAAACTCATAGGTTGAATTAGTCATATAGGTGTATGCTTTGTTACTATTATTGGGACAATTTTGTAATAACTTTTTGTACTTAATCGAGCTACAACCGAAGGTTTTCTTCCTGGCTCTTTCCTTTCGGTATGCTTGTTTGAACTGGGTTTTGTAATATCTCCTATTTATATATAATAAATTATAGTGGCTTGCCACTTTTCCTCCTCAAATCCAACTTGGGTGCAACTTCATTTTTAGCAACTTTCATGAGGTTTTTAAGGAAATCAATGTTTTCAACCTTGCCACACCCTATAAATTCATCAAACACATCTATTAGGACCTGCACAAGCTTGATCCAACCTTAAATCTTGCTGCCCCCACGTTTCATTGACATTAGCAAGTTGTAACCACCATTTTTGGTGCAAGAGCACCTACAACACAATATCATTGTGGATCATTTCAATGAGAAAAGTGTTAATATTTTGAGTTTTTTTCTTTAATGAGATCTAATAGGATCAATGGTCATGTATTAGGTTAGGTTTTAGGGTCAAAAAAACATGGAGATCCCAACTTGTCCTAGTTGTTGCTTTGTAGCCTTTGAAGGCAAAATTAGTAAATTTATTTAGGGACAAGCAAGAAAAGTGTTTTGAACATGTAATGATGCTATTTCAAGCCATTAAGTGAGGTCTTAGTAAAGTTAGAAGTGGAAAAGTGCAACATTTCATTGAGTCATATTAATGTGAAAAATGTTTGTATTTTGGCCTTCAACGATCATTAAGGTTTCAAAAGTCAATTAAGATTGGTGGTTAAAGGAATTGGGAGTTGGATTCCAAGGAATAACAATGTACTTAAGGCCTTCAAGGGCTTGAGACAGGTTTGGTTGAAGGAGTTTTTTTCTTTGAATCAATAAAGTTTCAATTGCTCAGTTCATATTTTATTGTTTTTCTTGTGTTTTCTGCCTGTGCACAGGCCATTCAATCATTTTTGTATGAAAAATTTATGTAGAAACGTTATCAAATGTCTTGAATTTATTCTAACTTCTTAATAGAGGGTTTCTTTATTCATTTTGTGCCTCAAAACTCAAACTTTCTCTAGACGGGTTCTTGAACAGGGGAATAAGAGTTTTACAATTTTAATGGCTTGAATCTCATCCCACCTATTGTGTGCCAATGTGACTCAGTGGGATGAGTTGGTAGGGCTTAGGAAATGATATTTCAAGAGTTGAAGGTGTGGAGAACTGGGTTTTGAAATAAAATGAAGAGTTAAATGTCTGAAAAATGGTGGTTTTTTTCACTGGAAAATAGAGTTTTTACCCTAGGGTTTGCAAAAATCTCTGAGATACCAGAAGTTTCTTTATTTTCTAAGAATATTGGGGCCTAAATAAAGGTTTCTAAGGTGGTGGCAGAGTCTGAAAGGTTGTGGAAGTGCTACATCCAATAAACCCTCAAGAATTACACTAAAAATAAGGGTTTTCTGATTTGATGGTTACAGGTCCGTGCAAATGGAATCTAATTGCAGAATCTTAATTTTCTTGGAAATTTAATTGCTTCCCCAAGGTTTTAGGGGTTTTTGTGGTGTTTGAAGGTATATTGCTTTGTATTTTTGGGCTAATTAAGTAGCCTTTTCAAGGGTGAATGTATAGGAAGTCAACGTTGGTCCAAAGGAGTCTATGTTGTTTCTCATATATGTTGTGTAACTTGGAAATGGGTGTTTGAATCAGTCATGTGTTGGTCTGGTGTTTTGAAAAATTGTGGAGTAATTGGATAAAAACTAGTTTCTCACTATTACAAGGGTTTAAGGGGGTTAAAGAGGGAAATGTGTATTTAGTTGCTTGTCAAGTTTTAAGGGAGTTTTGGACTGTCCAAAGAGGTCAGAATAATCTTGTTAGATGCCTAAAATAGGCAGGTTGCAAAGAGTTTGTGATTGTGCCCTTGTGTCTGCATCAATTTTTCACCTAATTTCACTTAGTTTTGCTTCGCATGGCAACTCACCAACTCAAGTACATACGTTTCTAGCTATCTAAACTCACATAGTCACCTTATACAGTCCTAATAAAATCTACCATGGCCATACCATCCAACTACAGACCGTACAATAGATGATATGGCGTTTTAGCATTTTGGACTCTTAAGGGAAATCGTCGGTCCAATGTAGCTCAAAGTGATTTGGTGTATTTAGGTACAAAAGAGGACCATCCCTAGTGTAAACGTACCCATCCGGACGTGTTGGAACAATCCGTTTGGTTGTACGAGTTGTTGAATGAAAGTTGCACGACTTTGTAACTTTACACTGCTTGCATCTGACAACTTTTCCCTCAATTGAAAACTTGCCACCATGGGAAAACGCCTCCGAGATAGAAAAAAATGAAAGAGGTTATTGTAGATGGGCCAAACACGATCCCATAGCCTCAAAAAAAGAGTCTATAAACATCACGGTTTCCGAGAAATAGCCCTTCAAAGATTGCAGCCTTTTAGCACTTTGGACTCTTAAGGGAAATTGTCAGTCCAATGTAGTTCAGAGTGATTCAGTGTATTTGGTTGCAAAAGAGGACCATCCCTAGTGTAAACGTACCCATCCGGACGTGTTGGAACAGTTCGTTTGGTCATACGAGTTGTTGAATGAAAGTTGCACCACTTTGCAACTTTACACTGCTTGCATCTGACAACTTTTCCCTCAACTAAAAACTTGCCACCATGGGAAAACGCCTCCGAGATAGCAAAAACTGAGAGAGGTTATTGTAGATGGGCCAAACACGATCCCATAGGTTTAAGTAGAGAGTCTGTAAACGTCACAATTTTTGAGAAATAGCCCTTCAAAGATTGCTGATTTTTAGTACTTTGGACTCTTAAGGGAAATCGTCGGTCCAATGTAGCTCGGAGTGATTCGACATATTTGGTTTCAAAAGAGGACCATCCTTAGCATAAATGTACCCATCCGGATGTGTTGGAACAGTCCGTTTGGTCGTATGAGTTGTTGAATGAAAGTTGTACCACTTTGCAACTTTACACTGCTTGCATCTGACAACTTTTCCCTCAGCTGAAAACTTGCCACCATAGGAAAAAGCCTCCGAGATAGCAAAAAATGAGAGAGGTTATTGTAGGTGGGCCAAACATGATCCCATAGCCTCAAACAGAGAGTCTGTAAACATCACATTTTTTGAGAAATAGCCCTTCAAAGATTGTTTCCTTTTAGCACTTTGGACTCTTAAGGGAAATCGTTGGTCCAATGTAGCTCGGAGTGATTCAGCATATTTGGGTGCAAAAGAGGACCATCCCTAATGTAAACGTACCCATCCAAACGTGTTGGAATAGTCCATTTGGTTGTACGAGTTGCTGAATGAAAGTTGCACCACTTTGCAACTTTACACTGCTTGCATCTAACAACTTTTTCCTCAGCTAAAAACTTTCCACCACGAGAAAATGCCTCCAAGATAGAAAAAACCAACAGAGGTTATTGTAGAGGGGCTCAACACAACCCCATAGCCTCAAACAAAAAGTTTGTAGGCATCACAGTTTCCGAGAAATAGTTCGTCAAAGATTGCTGCCCTTTTGCACTTTGGACTCTTAAGGGATTTCGCTGATTGAACGTAGTTCAAACTGCTTCGGCCAATTTGGGTGCAAAAGGGGACCATACCTAACCTAAAAGTAACCATACGGACGTGATGGAATAGTCGATTAGGTCATACGAGTTGTAGAACAAGATTTATTTATGTAGTTACAAGTAGTTTTTCACCCTCCAACTGAACTCCAACGTTGATTTTTCGTGTGAAAAAAATACATGAGACCATAGCTTGTTGCTTTCTTTTTAATGGAAACTAGTGGGCAACAGAGTTAACTTCTTCATGGATTTAGCGTTTGAGATTGCAAGAAGACATCAAAATGGCTAGTGTACTAAATAAATTCTTATGATTTCTAAAGAATGCTGATAACTCTACTCAATTGGATTCTTTTTTTCAAAATCATACAAATTGAACCTTGGCATCAATAGACTTTGTATATCAAGCAACCACAATTCAAGTTTCAACGATGAATATTTATCATGCATGTTTTAAATGACATTCAAGTTTATGGTGGTTTTGTTGTGTAAAACCCTGTCCCGCAACCTAGAGAACGATGCAACACTGCGGAAGCACAGCTAATTTTTTTTCTTAAAAGGTAAAACAAGATGAATAAAGTATCCTACTCTAACCACATACATCCTCTAGGATACACAACGCGTCTACATGTGAACACCATTACTTATAAAATTTAAACCAACCATAACATATGAATATTAAACTCAAGATACACATACAAAAAAGCATTAAACCATTGCAAGATAAATCTAACACAGAAATGTACTAAACATATTTCCATAGATACAACACCACATAACATCCAATACACCATTAAATCCAATAATGAATAGATCATAAATATTATTAGAATTACATCACAAAGGTTCACCTCGATACAAATGAGGTACTACAATTATACATAATGATCCACAGTTACAATGAAGAAAGAGAAGAACAACTCTAGAGAACCACACGAGCTCTTCGAACAAGAAGATCTTGCCATCACGAACATGAAGATAACTCAACAGTATAAGACGCACGCCACCCAACCATATGGTACCCGTAGGCCCAACCCCCGTGCTAGGAGATAGTAAAAGGTAACCAAGACAATCCTACTACCTCTAGAAACAGGCCATATACAAAATACTCACAGTACAGGTAAACAAGAACAATGGTCACATTGCTTCTAGAATCATTGAATCAATTACAAACACAATACAAATAAACTGACTGTTGTCATAGGAGGAGTGTCATCACAATGGTTAAACTGACTCCCACACGAGTTGTCTTGGGACCACTTTATGTCCCAACCCTTGTTGAAAGCCACTCCCCTATCGACAACACATAAACTCATACCACACCCAAGGGTAGACAGTGCACTAAAACTGACCACACATAATCAACACACCTCAAAAGGTAAGACATCTCTACAGGTGTCCAATACTGAATCCCAATACGTGCACTACCCAAGAAAACTCAAAGGGTGAACTAAAGTTACAACAACCCTAAATCACAATTACCACTCTCGAAGACTTATATTTTCACATTAACAACTACTTCCCCCCAGTACACAGTTACAAAACACTTGCTTTTATAAATACAACTTCAAACAATTAACAAATGCTATCATTTGGATTTCCTAAATCCATTACAATCAATTTTGCGCATTAAAATGCACCATTTAAATATATAATTTCCAACTTACAATTCAACATCAAATAAAACTAATTGTTCATCTTCTAGTTTACACAAGTTCTCATAAACTTATCTCAATTTCCTCAATAAAATAAATCAATTATTTCATTTAAATTAATCATGCTAGTAACCATTTATTGTAAAATTCAAACACTAAATAAATATATTTAATATATATATATACATATAAATATATATTATTTAATTATAAACAATAGTACTTTTACCAAATCCATTTAAAAATTAATTACAATACCAATTTCCAATATATATATATACATAATATATAACATACATATTATAAATACCATGTATTATATATATCGTGTATATAATATATATACATATATTACATATTATATATGTTAAAAAACAAAACAAAAAGAACTCAAAACTGGGCGTGGTTGTCCATGGCCGAAACCCAAGTTTGGGGCCGCAACTGTGTTGGCAGCGCTGGCAGCACAGCCGCCTCCCCTATGGGGACAGTTGTGGGGAAAGCCCCAACCCCCATACCATATACATATTCCATAAAAAAAAATGAAACCCTGCGATTTCAAAATCGCGTACGGTGATTAAAATTCTGTCTTTCACAATTTCATTTTTTTTTAAATAATTTCCTCAGGAAATTTACAAAGCTTATAATCAAATATAAAATTTATATATAATATATATGTATATGTACATATATATATTTACATATAAATTAATCCAAGCACTGGTTAAAATTGGGCAATAATTTTTCACAGAAGAAGTTTTCTACAGGAAAGCTCAAAGATTTCATTTTCCCCATTGATTAAAAGAAATAGAGAACCGAATAGAATAATGATTTTCTACAGAGATCTATAATTTCTTTTGTATCAAACTATTTCGAATGAACAAATTACATAGAGGATTTTTAATTTGTTTTCTATAGAGGTTCCTCTTTCAGACAATCTTTTGAAAAGAAAGAAACAAGAACTTCTACAGTATTGAAAATCTTTTCCTATCCTTTCCAAATTGCATTAAAATAATATAAACAATTTTTCAATTCAAAATTCACAAAAACAATAAAGGAACTTGTTCCAGAAGAATGTTGCCTCAAGAAATGTTGTCGAGCTTCTCTATAACTTCAATCTTCCAATGTAGCCAAAACTTCCTCCAGTGCAATTGCCTCTTTCCAGAAAACACAACAATCACAACCAAGAATTATACAACAAGATTCTAGAACAAAATCCTCAGAAAGATCCACAATTTCCTCACCAACTTTCAACAACACCCCAAAACTTTTTCGTGAAACAACTTTCTTTCCTTCCCCAATATTTCCTCCGAGAATCCATTTACAACAATAACATAACAAATTTCTAACTCACAGTTATCCCAACAAAATATCTTTTCCCTCAACAACCCTAGATATTTTCCAACCTCATGCATTTAAAATAAAATAAAACAATTCATATATTTCAACAAATTTAAATAATCTTATTTATTTAATTCCCATATAATTTAATAATTAAAAGTTTTTAATAACATAACTAAATTAAATTAATTAATTAATTTATTCTAAAGCCTTCACAACAATAATTTAATTAATTAAATATTTAAATCAAATACACATTTAATCTACCAAATTAAACTTGCACAATAATAAAATACTAAGATCAACATGGATAAGGCTAAGACCAAAACTCAAACTGACGACACACTGTACTAGGGTAAAGGTATGACTAGGTAGCCCATTACTATCTCCCAATATTACCGTTGAGTAGTGGACACACTTAGACCTGTGAATCCAGGTGGAGTCAATGTCCTATACCTGTTCACTCAAACATACAAATTAGAGTACACATTCATAATAGCTGAGGCGCTAGGAAAGGAACTCTAGCAATCGTATCTCATTCTCGTATGTCCCCATATATTCAATGGTACGATACCGCCCTTTCCACCTATCCTCACAACATGCTACTGCATCACTTAACTACTCAATAAATCTCTGCATCATAATAATAACAAAATAATGTGCATCATACTCACAAAAGTACCATCAGAAGCTCTTGTTTCATCTTCATCTTTAGATTCTTTAGCTAAACTACCTACACATCCCAAGTGAGAACGAAGGGGCACTACATGTTGTTTATATGATGTTATGTGATATTCTAATCCTATTTCACGCTTCTATGTTGCATACATTTTTTTTTTTTACATGTTTTTTTTACTAATGAATCTAAAACGAACCGAACCACCCCCAAAAAAAAGTTAGCTGAACTGGTGAATCGAACCCCTGAACCCGAACATGTAACTTAGTTTGTAAGTTAGTTATTGGGAGTTGGTCGGTTGTTTTGTGTGGGGGAGAGTCTTAAAAAAGGTTGAGGATGTCATTTTGGGGATTGATGAATGTAATTTTGTGAAGAATCAATAAGATCATTTTGGGGGTAGTAGGCCTGAGACTCCTTTAAAGTTGGTTTGAGTGCTTTCTTTTCATTTTTTGTGAGTTTTGTGCCAAGTTTTCTCAAGGCGAGTAGTGAACCCGGATTTTGCATTTTTGAGTAAATTATGAATTATTCAAGCCCTCCACCTACTGTACCTTTCATGTGGCTCGGTGGGGAGGATGTGTACAATGTGATTTGAATGTGTGCAAGTCCATTTAAGAAATGGGAAATGATTTGTGAGTCTTGGAGTTGTTGTCCTAAGCAAATCATTGCTTAAATTACATGAAAATGAAGCTTTTAGCCTAAGGTTTGTTAAAATCAATGAGAGTGGGGGAATCTCTTTAACGTTTAAGCATATTGGGGTCATAATAGAGGTGTCTAAGTTGGTGGCATGGTCAGGGGAGTTGTGCAAGTGGGAGTTTCAATAAACCCTATGCATTTGCATGGTAAACAAACGGTTTCATGGGACATCCTGCTAAAGGACCTGTAGGTGTAGAATAATCTTAGAATTTATTGTTTTATGACACAACTCAAGATTGTTTAGGGTGTTCTTGTGAAGATCAAGTGTTTAAAGGGAATTCACTTTGTGAAAGAGGGCTAATTCACTAGCTTAGGACAGGGGTATGTTATTGGTTCTCAAATTTGGTCCAAAGGAGTCAAGGGTAGTTTTCACATATGTTTTCACCCCACTTTGCATCAATCCATAGCTTGTTTGAAAGCACTTTTTTTAGGCTTTTAGCCATAACAACAAGCCAGTGAACTGTTTGATAAAAAGCTTTGGTACACGTATGAAAAATGTGGTGGCATAGACAAGGCAGTGAATTGTTTGAAAAAATGCCTCAAAGAAATGTGGTCTCATAAAATTCTGTGACAAGCAAATGCAATTGACAATTGCTCCTAGTTATTAGTTATGTAATGTGAAGTAATTGCATAACTGCTTAGGTTGTCTTTGTAAAAACTATATTGTAATTGAAATTTTTTCATCTATCAACATCTAGTTGTTAGTTATGCAATGTGAAATAATGCTTAGAGTTTGAAAGATGTGCAATGCAATGTAATCAGTGATATGAATATAAACTACATAATACAACCATTCTTTTTTATGCTCTTGTACATTGATATTTAACCATTGCTCACTTGGTTAAATTTTCAAAGAGTTTAATCATGCACATGAGGAAGAAATTAAATTTTGATTGTCAACTTCTATATATCAAATTATCCAATAATCTTGAGTGTATCTCCATATACAAAAATGGTATCAACGCCAACTCAAACAAAGTTTTACAAAATGTGGCATATGCCATCTCGATGTCTATTCAAAATTTACATGCCAAAATGTCTATCTCATCCTAAACTACTAGTGGATCATCAAAATGGAGCCTCTTTGCAACACTCGTTGGCTCTGAAGGTAGTTGCACAAGAAAAATTCAAACCACAATTGAGATTAGTTATACTATATGATTTAAAATTGAATAATTAACATCAAAATCAATATACATTGAATTATAATTGAACTCTAAAATTGTAATCTTGATTACCTGAAATATCCATCTCTTCAAAGGGTCAGGAGTCCTAGAATATGTCCATTTCAAAGAACTGACCAAACCAACTTTTGTAATGTCAATCTATATATGTGAACAAAAACATAAAGTTGATCCAAGTTAGCATACAATTGTCAGTAATAGGAACATATAAATACCAAACACAAAATAAAATAAACACATACCTCTTTAGGCTGATCTTTTTCTTTATCTCCTTTAGGCGTTTCAACACCTCCTCCTTGAGGTGTTTTAACACCTACTCCTTCAAGTGTTCCAATACGTAATCCTTCAAGCGTTGTGGCACTTATCAACAACGATGTATAGCTCATAACTGCTTGTACATAAAAATGACAAGTACATATGAAACTACCAATCTATATTGATGTATGTATAATCAATATAAGATCTTAAAAATCTTAATTCCATTGAATTTGAGTTCAATTACCTTCCCCTTATCTAACATTTCACTTCCATAATTTGGACAAGGCTACACCTTGCTCGCACTTGTCAACAACGACGTATAGCTCATAACTACCTGTACATAAAAATGAAAAAAAATATGAAACTACCAATCTATGCCGATGTATGTATAATCAATATAAGATCTTAAAATTCTTAATTCAATCGAATTTGAGTTCAATTACCTTCCCCTTATCTAACATTGCACTTCCATAATCTGGACAAGGCTGCACCTCGCTTGCACTAGGTATTTCCTACAAGAGGAAAATAAGATAAACATATAAGTTCTTATATAATTTCATTTATGACAATTCAAATGACAAGCAAGTATATAATAAAAAAATGTAAACGAGTGAGTGCGAAAATATATACTGTGTGTGTGTTGAGGCCAAATGAAATGGCCCTAAGGGTGTTATTAGTCACCTGTACGAGCTCCTCCTCAGACATCAACTGTTAAATAGACCATGTAAATAAATATTAGTACATTATACTATCTCTTATTAATATTCATTTAAAAATAAATGCAAGTTATGAATTTACAACTTAAATCTTACCTGTGTCACTATTCCAATGTCCCCCTCTCTAGCAGGAGAGGACTCTATAGGGTGCTCTCCACTCCCCTGAGTCTAATCTATAATGTCCACATTATGGAGGTTATAATCAGAAGTGTCCAAGGGATGCTTGGCGGGCTGTACAAGAGGACCCAAGCATATCTGGCGGCACATGGAGCAAGTATGTGGCACACAAATATGTGGACCTGACGAGGATGACGCAACAACACTCGAACCATCGCCAACATCACCAGAATGTGGCTGAGCTACTGTAGAAGCATGTGAAACCAAAAGACCACTCAAAGAGTGAATAGTCTAGATAGTTTGTGTGGCCACATCCTAGATAATATCTGGATGATATATTGGAGGTGGTGGAGGAAGGGGAGGAGGGGAACATATGGGCACGAGACTACTCTAACTGCCCATGGTCTATCTTGGGGCATACCTCCACCAATGCCCTAGAAGGGTTTAATGTCAAAATAATTGACATGATGCCCTAACACAAACTCAACATATAATTTTTTAATAAAATAAAATGGTATATCACAATTATTGTTCGGTGGTTTATCAAAAACCATACACCAACGATCCCAAAAGTTATCTACAATGTCCCTATGTGTGCACCATTTTATACAAAGTTTTGGTTTATTAACATTAACTGGCAAACCAGTGCGGGGATTAAAAAATAAAGAGGCTATTTGGGCTTTGGTTATTTTGAGATCTTTCACATCATCATAAGACAATCCACATGCATAATATTCCCTCATGTCTTCTCGCCATGAATGAAAGGCATTATGTTGGGTGGAGAGGGTTTCTATATTTTTAATTATATCCTTCAATGTGTTTGACATCTCGAATAATCAAGGGATTCTCTTATAAACTTTAGAAATGCTCTTTAATTGCTGTAATTTTTCACCAATTAATTCTTCAATTGATGGCTGCGGAGGTGGTGGAGCATTTGACATTTGTGCATTTTCATTCTCAGCTAGTGGATCATTTAGAATTTGTGCATTTTCATTCTTAGCAGCCATAATGCCTGATTAAAGTTAAAAACTAATTAATCTAATTGAAATTAGACAGTATAAATGAAAATATTGTAAAAATACCCTAGTTTTAAAAAAAACAAAAAAAACCCTACTTTTTAACAAAAATCTATAAAATTCTCTAATTTTTAATACAAATATATAAACAACACTATTTTTAAATCAAAATCCATAAAAACATTTTAATCAAAATCAAAAACATTCATTTTTAATCAAAATCCATTCTAAACTCAATTTTTTTATAAAAATTAAATCAAAAACCCTATTTTGAAAAAAAATCCATAAAAAACTAACTAAAATTATACAAATCTAATTCAAAATTTGATCAAAGCAAAGAAAAATCTAAAATCTAACCTTTTCAAAATGGATATCGGATAAATTGGATATCTGATATGCGGAGAACCTCCTCACTGTGCGTCTGTGGCCTGTTTGTGAATGTGAAATGATTTTAATAGGCCCAAATTTTGTATATATATGTTTGCCTCAAATCGGATATCCGATATGGAGATCTTGGTTTGGGCATTGCTTTGGAGGTGTGTACTGACACCCAAGCCACAAAAAGGTCAACTCGGCATTTTTGCATTTTTGGGTCGATGAAAAACGTAATTTTTTCCCCATTGCCACTTTTTGGCCCATCATGATCCTGCACATACCCGTAGACACATAATCTTCCTAACATCATTACATACTAATGTTTCAATGCCATTAATATTTAATTAATCTAATCTTTCACTAATTAGTTAAATAGTTATATTGTTTAATTAGTCTAATTCATTATCAACTAATTAAATAAATATTATTTAATTAGTCTAACTCAATGTCACATCTAATTAAATGCCTCAATTTCCATCCCACATATAATCATACAATAGTATTATTTAATTATCTCAATTTCCACCCACATGGATAATTAAATTAATATTTAATTATTTAATTTACCTATATTTTCTCCGCCATCCCAAAATAAATACAATTCATGTTGGAAGACTGAAATCACTGAGAGGGGGGGTGAATAAGTGATTTATGAAAGTCACAAACTTTTCAAAATCAAGATTGTAAGTTTTCTTTTGAACAAAGAGGACAAATGACAGTATGTGAAGCAAACTTGACTTTTAAATCAAAACACCATTTGAATGACAGTTCAAAGAACAAATTTGACTTGTGCATGAACAATATTGTATTTGCATGAACCATGAATTAAACATGAAACATTAACAAAGGTGAAACTTAACACTTTCACATGTATCAGAGCTCATTTTAAATCAGAACCTTTTATGCATGAAATGTGCATTGACAAATATGAAAGATTGATATAACATTGACAAATATGAAAGATTGTTAATTATACATTTGATAACATATTAAAATCAGATTGATAATAAAAAGATCACACACATAAAATCACCACATAACACATAATTTATCTTGAGTGGAAAAACCCTCTTGGAGAATTAAAAAACACTCGAAAAATCTTTCCTTTATTCACTTAGAGTACCAACTCTTTCACATTCAGGAGCACCAACTCTACAAAATATAGGAGCATCAACTCCACAAGTTTAGGAGCACCAACTCCACAAAAATTAGAAGCACCAACTTCAAGAGATACAAGAGCACCAACTCCTTTACAAAGCAACAAATTATAGCATTCTATTAGAACCCTAGAAGTGCAATTTTTGTAACCCTAGAATTACAATAGAAGACTATGAATATCCTCATCAAGTTCATTGAAGAATGTTGTGTATCAACATCTTCTCAATTAATAAATAGATTTTCAATATAGAACAACTTTTTGTATCAAAATAATCACTTAAGAAGTACTCATGAAAATCTCCTTTTTCTCTTCACCGATACATCATCAAAAAAATAAATACCAAAGACCCCTCTTTTTAAATAGGTACATAATCTCTGCATACAATTTTTTTGTAACTGTAAAAAACCATCTCGAGTTAGGGTATTTGAATAAGAAACCCTTATACCAATTTTGCAGCTAAACAAGATAAGTATACTGTAGTTATAACCCAAGAGAAGAATCACTAGAAACCCTACAGGATTGTTAACCAAACTCTTCAAATAGATTCCTTAACAAAAACATTATCAACAAATTATTCACAAAACCAACATCATTAACCTTCTCTTTAACCAACTAATCCAAAGCCTATATTAAACAAAATTTGCAAATACATGGTGGAAGAAACTGAATGAGAAACATGATAACCTATCAAGAAGTTCCCAACGACCCAGCTGGTTGCCATCGAATCTCCACTGACTAACTTCCACATTTGAGCTCTCAATAGCTTACAGTCAATGTTCAATATCAATCAAATTGCCAATACATCGAACCATCCTTTACACACATTCTTTCAGAGTGTTGATCTGCAAATCAAAAAACATATGACAGTTGCTAGGGTTCTAGAACTATTCACAATGCATAATAAGTTTTCCCTAGCTTTTACTTTGAGTCTTTCAAAGACTATAAAAAACAATGATGCTTTGAAGTCCGGTGACAAAAAATCAATAATACACATGATTTAATCAGACATCATAATAATTTTGAATTTGATGTCAAAGTCTTCTACCACGGATGCCGACACAACATTATTGCCACATCATAATGTAATGTCCCCTTCTAGTTGACATTGACATATCAGCAGGATTAGCCTATTAATGGCTCTCGTAGGCTAATGAGGCATGGTGAGAGAGTCATCTAGCAGTCATTTGGTGATTACTTGGCTCAGTATTTGGTTGGAGTAAGGTTTTCCATCATATATCATTATTGTTTCTATTTATGGAAACCTTATTTTATAATGTGATGTTGAGATGCACTTTATTAATAATGTTATATTTTTATATTTTATAAAGTGCAAATTAAATTAAAATATATTGGAACCTTCTAGAAGTCGAAATTAATATTATTTTTGTTGAGGCCGACCTCTAGAGGAAATGCATAAATAGACCTTGAGGTCTCTCTATTGAGCATGGAGATTTGATGTTGATGATTGATGATTTCTTCTTGAGTGTTTGTGGAGCCAAGTGGTTTGCAGATAATCAATTTGTCTTTGGGAATGAAAACTCCCATTGATTGCATAACTGAGGGAGTGAAATATCTCTTGAAGGGTTGCAGATTGGAGTGATATTTCAGTCACTTCATTGGGCAAAGTTTGTGGCCAAGGGCCAATTTTGAAGACTATTATTATAGGAGCTGATTTGCATTGAAGAGTAGTATTTGTGGCATCGATTATTTGAAGGAAAGGACAGATTTCAGTTGGGCAAATTCTGAAGCTAAGTCTGAAGCAAATCAGGGACACCATTGGAGACCTCTTTTTATTTCATTAGAGCTCATATATACATCGATTCTTCTTGGAAATTTGGCGCTTCTTTCCTTGGTCATTGCTGATGGTGTTTGGAGTTATTGAAGGCTTGGATTCATTGCAAATTATTTTATTTCTTCATTCATATTAGAACAGGGGCGATTTCTTCAATAATTCGATTTGGCTTTCCAAGGTCTTCAACACACAAGATATTGGTTGCTTCTTCATTGGAAATTCAAGGCGCCATCAAGCTTCAGGTTCCCTTGTGTTATTTCATCATATTTCATGTTATCTAGATGCATTTTAGATGGTACTGTTGTAGGTGACAGTCTATATCAGACTTAAGTATTTATTCATATGTAAGCCAAGAGTCTTGGCCATTTCATCTTCATTGTAGAAGGTTGCATTGTCAATAATAAATCTGAAGTTGGGAGTTCTCTATTGAATTATTGTCTATTTGAAAGTTTAAGAGGATGTATGCCAACTGTTTGACATAATGCCTATTGGCTGTAGCTGCATATTAGCTCATGAGAACTTTATCTATTGCATTTGAAAATACAAAAAAAGAAATCTGAATTACATCTAGGATCTTGTCTAAACATCATAGAAGTCTTTTGCAAGTAGTATACACATTGGATATCATTAGGAAAACGTTTATGCACTTAGACTAGCAAGTTACAAGGTTGCACATGAATTGTTTGACAAAATTACAAACAACAAATTAGGGCAATGAGGCTTATTTGTCTTTTGGATAACTATTTAGCCACAAGCTAGCCCCTCTTCATTTTTCTTCCCTTAAGCCTTAGGCAATGGCCCCATGAAAGATAATGTGTAATTCTTCTTTTCTCTCGTGTGTCCCTTATCAACACCCTATCACTTCTACCACTCTACTCCCATGTGGCACTCATCTTGATGTCAACTCTTAGTGTTATCATATAATCTCACCTTCTTGAGTTGGTTCCAATGCTAGCATCTCTTCATTTACCGCTTTCTAAACCTCATGTAGTATCTCCTCTGCACCTTCTATGGTTTCAATTTACATAGGTCTTAGCATGGGTGCTAAATATTCATTCTCCTCCTCACTTGATGGATTTCCATAAACATCTCTCAACTTCACTCTATGATATTTAGTTGTACACATAGCAACTCATATTCCTCCATGTCCTTTACTAAGGAAGGATCTATTTCACTCCTCTAGGGAATTTTTTCAAGGTAAAAGTCTTCTAGAGCCTCTCTTTTGACTCCTCAAACTCCATTTCATCCTTATCCTAGGTTGGGATCTCTTCTTCTAAGAATTTTGTACAATCCTCCTCATTGTCCTCTTCATCTCTACAAATCTAAAGGGAAACTTTGTGTTACACACATGGTAGTTCTCTCTACACACTACCTATAAGGACAATACTCTCTCATGTATCCCTACACCTCATAACTTTGAGTCTACACATCCACCCAAATTATTGGCTTGGGCTTACTATTCAACTTACTAATTTGGAGACCATTTGGTCCCATCTCTTCACTTTTTCCTTACCCTTGGGTTATTTTTTTCTTGGAGGTCTCTTCAATATGTTTTTTATGTTGCCACATAGCCTCTTCTATGTAATATCCACCCTCTTGGGATATTCCAACCTCTTTTTCACAAAATATTATTCCATGTCCAACACCTTCTCCGTCAACTTCTCAAGATCTTCTCTTCCTGAGAACATGGGTGCTTCCTTTCCACTATAGGGTTCCTCTACCACCTCCTTCTACATTGATCTCTTATTTAGTGCATGAAACCAAGCTATCATCTATGTAATCATCACCACAATCTATGAGTGATTATAGCCTAGTTTAGAGACTTAGATCTCACAATCTCCCACTATAATCACTTGAACTTCCAAATGTGGCACCTCCTCAAATATTAGTGCCAAAATGTCCCTTAGCACACATGATGCTACTATATGTCCACTTGAGATTTTAAATTTCCCACTCTTCATCCCTTTTGGAATTCAAACTCTTTTGCCACCAAGATTAAAAATTCAAAAAATCCTACAAATAAAATAATTTGAATATTTTACCATATAAGGAAAAAACACGTGTGCTTTCATTCTAGATTCTATCCCTACTACCATGTGGATGACATTTCAATTTTTATGTGCAAAGGCATGTGAACTTATTGATTGCACAAAACCCCATTTATGCACAAGACTTCATTTGTGTGCATTGCCATCTTTCGCTCTACTCTTTTTGCACCCAATACACAAACTCAAATCCTTCATCACAACTACACTCTATTGTGCATACACATGGCGTGTGTAAACCCCTTATTCCTTCATTCTATCCCTAGGTAATGTGAATCTATTTGGAGGCTAGGTTCCCTTGCATCACCAAGGAGGCCCAAGAAAGTATGAACGGTTTTTCAAAACCATGAACCAAATACTAGTCAAGATGGTCCATATTCAATCCATGTACCCCACCTACAAAAGTAACTCCACCACAAATCAAAAGTAACTCCCAATTGATTAGTTCAAACCCCAAGCCCACACATATTCAAAGTAACTCCTAAGTGCTCCATGTAGGTGTACTTATTATCACATGCACAACTCTTACACACAATATAAACAATAAGTCAAAGATACTAGTCATGTTCCACTAAGTAACCCTCCAACTCATTGAAATTTTACAATCATAAGACTAATTGCATGGTGTAGAATGCCAACTATGGAACCTTGATGTGGAATGCCTTATTTAAATAATTATAGACTAGACCTAGGACTTGCAAGGTGTACAATACACCTACTTCCTTGGTCCTAAAAATTTAATATTAGTTATTTCAATTCACTTCCATTCCTATGGAACTAAACCATGTGCGTAGATTTGAAACTTTCCCTAGATCTAAACTACACAAAACTTATGTTAAAAGTTTACCCACCTTGAAATCAAGAACCTACAATTGAAAGGGGGAAACCATAAGTCAAATATGCTAGTCATGGTCCACTAACCCCCTATTTCATTGACTTATTACAATCGCCATTGGACCAATGACATGGTGTTGAGTGCCAACTATGGAATCTCAAGAGTTCTAATTCCAAGTGGAGTGCCTTACTTTAGGTGGGTGCATTATATATAATATTACAAATATTAAATAATTATAAACTAGACCTTGGACTTTCAAGGTGTACAATACACCTAATTCCTTGGTCCTCAAAAAATAATATTATTTATTCCAATTCTCTTCCATTCCTATGGAACTGAACCCTATGCATAGATTTGAACCTTACCCTCAATCTAAACTACATTGAACTTATGTCAAAAATTTGCTCACCTTGATTTCTAGAACCTACAATTCAAAAGAGATGGTATCAATAGATGTCAATGAGGAGTTTGCTAGGATGGGATTGTTCTCCTTTGGTCAAACCCCTATTATCAAGTCAATGGTATAGGATAATGATTAAAGATAGCAAGTAGTCATGCATTGTGCCTAGAGTATTGATGTAATGCTAATGTCATACTCTTGTGACAATGCAAGTGTAACAAAGGTCTTGTGCTAGGTCCTAGATGTCTACATATGTGCTCAAACAAACTAGGGATTATCATTTTACACAACATCCTAGTGTGTAGTTTGAAATATTATGCACTTTATTTTGTTCACAACAACTAGTTGGAAAGAGGTCAACTTGGGCCCATTTTCAAATTTGAATTTGAATTTGAATTTGCTCAAGGGTCATTTTCATTCTTGTAGAAATTATTTGAGATAAGGATTGCATTATACAAGAAATTGATCCCTTGAGATGTGTGATGATGGAATTAAGTTAGGACCAAATTATTTGTCAACTTCAATGTAAAAATAAATTATTTACACATTAATCATTGCATTAAAGACAAAGAGAACAAAATGAGTCCAAAATGAAAGGTTAAAAATACAAAAAACGCATTCACCCTTACAAAATGAAAATATCATCCTTCTAATTATTTTATTTTATCTTCTTGCTACTTATTATCCTCTATATATACATCTAAAATAACCATAAAGAAATCTTAAAAAGTTTCTACTAATAACTCGTGAGACATTATAACTTTGTTCCTCCATTACTAAATATGTATTAAGGCTAGCTTGAGCTTTAACTCTCCACTAACTAGGAGCCCTTACTCAGCCGGGGTTGAACCAACTTGATGGCCAATAAAAGTATCATAAGACCAGGGTGAGAAAACTGTTGCAAAGGTTGGATAGAGCCAGTTCAACTTTCATTTACTTCCCAAGCTAGAGAAGATTATTCTTCTTTGCTGCCAATATCTAATAGCTGAAAGCAGAGAATAGTTAGGAAAGAGAATCGTGTGGCTGAGTTTCAAATTTGTCATTGGAGAAGTATCATGCCCACTATCAATCCATCCTTTAATTGATTCAAACTCATAGCTGAATCCATCTGCAGCAATATGAGGATCCTGCATGACATCCTTCATAGACAATATGAAAACAACGTAAGAAAAAACAAACTGATCAGACAATAAGTAGGAGGTATTTTCCACAGTGTGTCAAATTGTGATATTGCTATCAGGATTCAACTATGTAGTTTTACGAGTCAATTGTGATATTGTGATATGGGTCAATGAGTTTGACTCGTCAAACTACACAGTTGAATCCTGATAGCAATATCACAAACTGATCAGAAATTGAAATTACAATGACAAATGCTTCTTGGAATCTGATATGGGTTTGAATTTTCTTGCCTGCAAGATTGGACACATAAAGAAGCCTGGGACCTCACTAGTTTGATGAGAATCCTCATCATCCTCATCTTCTAATTGAAGAGCATTAATAATGGCATCTCTATCATCGTAAGAGTATTCTCTGTAGAGACAATCATTTAGCTGGAACTGATCTCTATTATGATGGGTTTGCAGTTCTCTTAGTGTTGAATCTCTTTCTTTTTGGTTTTTAAATATTTCTAGCTTGAGCTTGATTATATTTTGTAAGACATTTTGTAGGTCTTGAGATGCATGATCCCTTTTGGCAGAAACCTCGTTTGCTAGGTTTCCAAGTATTCTTAGGCTTTGCCTTGTTATTTCTAGCTCTTCAATTGCTTCATCTTTTTGTCTTGTAATTTCTTGCACTTGTTGTCTAGATATCCTGAGGAGCTCCCTTGTTTCTTCCTTTTGTCTGACTTCTTTGTGATAGATATCTTCATAACAGTTAGCCTGCTTTGCACCAGGGCATTGTTATCAATGTTTAGAGTTAATGTATCACTATCAAAAAGTTATACAATGTCCTATTATTGATGCACTGCACATTAAATATTTTTTTAATCCAGGATTTGCATACCTATTGCATGCTTGTAATCTAACTCTGACCTGATTTCCAAGCTTGATAAGAAGATGTATCATTGTAAAATCTATAAATCAATGTATTGTTTTTCCAAAACCCACATAAGTTTCAAGATTCCTACCTTTTCGAGTGATTTGTGAGTAGCCAATTCTGCTTTTTTGCATTTCTCAGCTTCTTTAAGTACTGTATTTTTGGCATTGTTCGCCTCTTCCAAGGCTTGATTTATCCTCATTTTCAAATTCTCAGAGTCCATAGCAGGTCCCTGGAAAACAATGGTTGAAAAAAGACAAGAACTCAGAAGAAACAAGAAGGAAAATTCAAATAAGAAGGAACAAGAAGAAAAAATTCAAATATCACCCCATACAGCAAGAGAATCTTAAAGTAAAATCTCTGACCATGCTCTGATCCAGAAATTCATGTGGGTCAGGGCTTATAATTTCCACGACTCCTGATGCTTCGTTATACTCTGTAGATGTAGACTCGCACATGGAATTATAATCTGGATTTTTTTCTACTAGTGACTCAAAATATCTTTCAAGATCTTCACTTATATCTTCTGAATCTCTGTATGGACATACATTAACTTGTTGCTCAGGAATTCCTGCATTCAGTGGCACAAAGTTAGCAGCATTTAGTGGACATGACTGCTTAGATTAATCTGCAGGCCGAATTTTAAAAGCACTTGTAGCTGGCTCTATCCTCATAAACAAACTTCTAAGGCCTCTGTTCCTTGGTGATATTTCCTCTAAAGCCAGCTATTATACCCACAGATTTACCTTGGTGTGGATCCAGTCTCCCCACTCTGTACAAGAACAAATCCAATGAAATTATATCCATTACTGTCTCTAAAGTGACAATCCAAAAGCAATTGTTGTTCTTACCTTCAAATCCAGCAATTCTACTGCAAGTCTTGGAAGAGATGAGTGCTTCTTGATATCCAGGGTCATCATGTCCTTTCAAATACACTAGCTTCCCTTTACATACAATGTATAACTTGCATAAATCAGGGGCATGCTTCTGGACATATTCTGCTTTGTCTCCTGTCAGCTTCATTTTCCTGTGACAGTTTGATTAGCAGCTTGGTTATAATCTAATCAAATCTCTGTTGGAGTACTTTTGTTTTCTAGCACTTGGTGTAATGGTGTGCTGACATGGAATTTTTACAATGTTTCCTTCCACAAATTGCTAGAAATGTGATCTCTTACCAAACCTTGATTCAAGTTTAATGAAATGGTGCATATCAATGAAACTAGAATCACTAGGGAGTGATTACATAGAAAAGATGATTAGACCCATACCTTGATTTACTGCAGGATGATGTTCCTATTACAAGCTTTCTCACATGTAGTTCTGAGATCAGTCCTACTATGACTTTGTGAGCTTCTCCCTTTTCAAATTTCAAGACCTCTGCTTTAATCTATCAAATTCGTATTAAAGGGGCATTATATTTCGGTTCTAGGAAAATTCACCACCAACAATTCACCGCCAACAAATTCACCTCTAATAATTCATCGCCAACAATTCATTGCCATGATAAATTCATCTCGTGGAAAATTTACCACCAACAATTCATATCATATTGTTGGCGGTGAATTTTCCACGAGATGAATTTGTCATGGCAATGAATTGTTGGAAGTGAATTTGTTGACGATGAATTGTTGGCGGTGAATTTGCCTGAAACCTATATTTCATCTCAAATCAACAGAATTTATCTAATTAAAGGGTTACCACGTACCTTAAAATTAGAACACAAGATGATATATTTGTCCAAGATTGCATCCATCCTTGCTTTTTCATCCTTCCTAAAGGCGTCCAAGGTATCCTGCCCCACTTCACTCTCCCGAAGCTTTCCCACTGTGAACATTACACAACAACCAAGACAGTTGCACTTATTACTTCAGGCATTCAGTCATTAATTCTGCAAGAATGTGAATGTTTTAACTGTTCATCAATCATGATATGCTCTGAACTCGAGCTAAAATGATTACACTGTTACTTGCATGGTGTTGAGATTGAGGTAGCAGGAGCATAGACATGAAGGAGAACAATGGAATCTCCATTCAGGAGGACCCAGTTGTCTAAAGCCCACTCCAATGTACTAAGGCTTTCCAAAATGTCCTTACCAACACCCACATAAATCTTCCTTTGTTTGAAGATACTGTTGTGTGTTGTAGCCATATTACCTCCAATTCTATTAATCAAAGCTTGTTTTTCCTCGATTCTTTCACCATTGCCTTCTGATTCCTCTTCTGCTCCTTCAAAAGCACTTATTCTGTGACTCTCAGAACATTCAGCTAAATCCATGGCCTTCAATGGGAACTCAGATGATTTTCTGTCATTTGTTATAGTCTAGTGTTAGATTATCATGGTATGTTAATGATTAATCTTCATAAACAAGATTTTTTTCGATAATTCCGATGGGTATGCTTTCAATCAATTAATTACAATAGGGTTAATGTGATTATATATTGGAAGGGGAATATGCATCAGAAGATTCGTCTACCATAAAGCTTCACGACAAATATGTTTGACAAGCTTCACAAACCGACAAGCAGAATATCTTGAGAATTATTTTTCACAAATATGTTTGACCAGCTTATAAAATTTAAAATTTGTATATGAAGACAAGATAAATAGTCTTCTTAATATATGGAGATATTCCTTTTGATGAAAAAAATATCCCTAGTTTTTGGAAGGTTTATAGGTCACATTTTTTTATAACTACTATTCTAGTGAAGAGAAAATTAGAAACATTTTTAGATGTAATTTTATATCAATATTTAAGATCATATTATGTGATTCATCATTAAGAAGAAGAGAATGTTGATATAAGAAAATCTTATATGATTATATCTAGAAGTATTTTTGATTTCACTATATTAAGTAAATATAAATATTGAAGAGAACATAAAAGGTTTACAATAAAAAAGTAGTGGTTGAAATGCATGACACAAAATATCAAAAGTGCTCAAAACATCTTAAAATTCTAAAAGGTCAACAAGTCCAAACATAAGTAGTAGCTTCTAGAATCAATGGAAGATTATCTTGCCAAGGCACTACCTACTATGTAATGTCAATTTTCAACTATGAATTAACTCAACAAAAATATAACCAACATATTTTTAATCATGCATTACACACAATTATGTTACTCCAAATATAGCACACTACTACTATGTATGAGTTGAAAGTGGGGAGACATATGTGTTGCTCATGTGGGGTCTATATATGGACATGTCACTCTTTCTCACATGGTAAAAGCTTGTGAAATAGGAGATTTTTTATGATATTCTAAATCAATTCACCACAAAATAGATGATATTGACTTAGAATGACACATGCGCTACACCCTTGCTAATGACATGGACCAAATTATTCCTATTCTTATGGAAAAACCTAGCCTAGCAAGGGGAAAGTTTGATGGACTACCCTCTTCATGGGGAAGAGAAGCTTGGCGAGTGACAATGGTATGCTTGCTTGAAGCAAGGATCACATCACATTCACTCACTTCTCATGGAAAGAGTTCCTGGTGACAAACTATGGTATTACTTTGTGGGGTCGGATGTAGATTTATAGGTGCGTTTAGGAATTTTCTTATGGCTTGTTGGAACATTACTACTACAAATATAGAATTGATTAGTTCAATGAGTTTTGTCCAAAAGGAATTGTCTCTTGTGCAAGACTTGTCCTTTATCTACCTTTCCTTGTCCTCTTCTCGAATGTGCCTAAGAAGGGACATATTCTTCTGAATTTTGACAAAAACTAACTCAATCAAATCTTCCTTAATCCCTAGACACATCCAACATGAAAATCTAAGTGAGATAGGAAATTCAAAGGAAGATATTTTTACATGTTTACTTGCTTTGTTGAAGTTGTGATGTTTGACTTGATTGTTGAATATTCATTGAATAAGTCATGACACTATCAAGGGCTGTTATATATATATATATTCCTTTCTAAATATTTGAATGAATCCAACTAAAAGCAATAATCTAAATGCATGCAAAGAGATCATCTACTTTTATCTGTGTAAGACATTTGAGAAGGAGCTACCGCGATGCCGTCTCTGCATGCACCCTTGGCCGCCGCGGCTAGGGTTTCCTATGACAGAGTTGGACACAGGTTTTATGGGGATGGGTGTGTCTCTGGACTGGAGCCTCTACCACATGCGACAAATGATGTGCAACATGGGTGTTCGATCTCAAAGATGTGTGAGGGACATTGCTTGGCGGGATGCTACAGGGAGTATGAATGCGATTAGAATCGTGCGACAGGGGCTCCCTCGAGCTGGCATTCTGTGCAGATGGGGGAGTGGAAGAAGGATGGAGGTCATTCAAGGAGGTTGGGTGTGGATGTAAACCCTGGAGTGGAGAAGGACGCCAGGCCCATACGTTGTTCTAGTTTGACCTCATCTGTTTCCTTCGAAGGGGATATTATAGGTGAAGTGGCAAAAAATGTTGTATTTTGAGGAGTTGGGTTTAATAGGTAGATTTCAGGGGTTTTGGCCGTGTCTCGTCGATCTGTATCAATGGATTTTAGAAACTTGGAGCTCCATATTGGAGGGTGATGTGCAGATTTACTCCAATGCAAGGGGAATCTTTGTAGTGGTGTTTGATAATGTGAAGGACATGAATGCAGTTCTATGCGACTACCAGTGGAGTTGGGAGGACAAACATCTGTTAATGCTGAAACCGTGGCATCCTGCTTTCAACCCAGTCATCGAATCCTTTGCTTTGGCTCCGATTTGGGTAAGGCTTCCAAATCTTCCTCTACACTTCTAGTTTGAATCATGCTATGAAGTCATTTGCAACACACTAGGGAATTTTTTGGGGGTTGATGAGTGTACTCTAAATTTTCTACACACTACATATGCCCGCATATTGGTAGAAATGGGCATTACTAAAGATCTTTCGGCAGAGATAAACATGAAATTTTCTGGTGAGGATTGGAATCAGTTGCTTGGCCATTCCGATGTCGCAAATGCTATAACATTGGACATGTTGCAGATCATTGCT